>BSBK01002166.1:1300000-1312239 GCA_027943335.1 Chamaecyparis obtusa | reverse complement strand
TTTATCCCACTCTCAACATTGCAAGGCTTCAAGTGGTGTTCTGATATTGGTTTCTCCATCTCCCACTGACATCTTGTCTTTCTCCTAAGAACTCTCACTGAGCTATGATACATGGATGAGCAGAAGATGTCCCTTATAGGCTACACATATATAATATGGTAGATCTAGGGAACAAATATATTACAACATAGAATGAGTCAACTTGAATCTATAGTTTCTTCATTCACAATGAAAATTCAAATTACAAGCCATATTTTAGATTTAATATTCATATTTATCTTCATCATGATCATAGCCATCACGGTCAACATTTGGTTCAACTTCATTTGAACCACAGTCCATGTCGGGTACCATTATAAGGCATGGAGTGTGGTCATACCCATGTTACCATAATAATGAGTTAGCCTATAAAATTATGAATAAAATACCTCGTGTATCATATCTATAATACTGCAAGTGCACCCAGGATTGGGCCAGGCACCCAAGTTCCTACCAAAGGAACCCAAGTTGAACCCAGAGGAGAACAAAAGTAGAATCGGAACCCAGCCTCAAATAAAGAACTAGATAACTTGGCTTTTTTCTAATTCAAGTTTATTTCTGAATTCTTCTCCAATTCTAACCTGATTATTCCATATTTTGTTTTCCAATTTTCCTTCTTCCTCGCTCCAAATTCAAGGATCACCACCCATGACTTATGTTGTTATTTCCTTTTACTAATTGTGCTATTTCAAGGATCACCACCCATGACTAGGTTAAGATGATGAATGCTGGCAATGCCTTTATTACCAAAGAATCACCGCCCGCCATTAATGAATATTAATGATCATTGTTTCCTAAGGGTAATTTTTGTTTGTGTATGCTGATCACCCAAGTCTTTGGCTATGATTTGCATGTTGTGAGGTTTGTCAGAAGTAGGGGTATGACATGCTGGTTGGATTATAACATATTGACACTTACACCATGAAGAAGACAAATGATTAAATAGAAAGAGAGGACCAACTGAACCATCTTGTGGTCAGTCTATATCACATTGAGAAACAACATCAAGACTCGAGAATCAAAACAATAAAAATTTTCTTCAAGACCATGAATGATCAACAACATTCCATTAGAAAACAAAACACTAATCTATATTATCATTAAGCCATAAAATATGTCTTTAAAGTTTAGAAGCATCACAAGAACTTTCAAGAAACATAGTACTATCCAAGGACCAAAATGAATACCCTCCAAATGATTATGATTATGTTGATTTTGATGTTGATGTTGATGTCTATAATTTATGTCTAATTATTATGATGATGTTGATGTTAATGTCTATAATTTATTTCACTTACTGATGCTTGCCTAGATTGAATTTTGAATTTCCAGGCTGGAGAATGCTTTCAAAGTTTAGGGTCTGTTCTACATGATACTCTTAGTTACAACTCAAATGCAACTCAACATATTTTTGATGCCAGGCAACCCACTACAGAAACTCATCTGCAGGTGAAATTTAATGTTGTGAATCTTGGCATTGTTAATGTTATTACTTTTCCTCACGTTTCATATTTGTGAAAATGTTTCTTGGCACTATCTTATTCTTATTACAATTTTATTTGTTGTGGGGCAGGAGGTCAATCTTCATTGTCTTCATTGTGGGGGACAGTGAAGATTTCTCTGACAAATAGCAGGTCTTCTTTAGTATCTTATAATAACATGCTAAACTAATAAAGGTGTTATGTGCATTTAATCTACAATTACTAATAGACTAAGCATATTATTACTATGCTTAATGTTCTATTTAAATGCATTTAACACAAAAAACAAATTTACAAAACTGAACCAATGGCATGTTCACAACAAACATGTGTTGAGGAGTTTGCTCCTTGTTTAATGTTAATTGTTCATGCATAATCCACTCATACAACAGTGAAATGCTATGTGGAAGGGATGGTTGATAGTGTTCCTTGAGGGAAGGGGGATTGTGAAAGACTTGTTATCATTGTATTGTGTATTTTCAATATGTTTGGTTGCAGGGTAGACCGGGAGAATGAAGGATCACTCACCGATTGCATGATAACCCAGTTTTGAAGGGTCACTGGAAGAGGAATGAAGGATCACTCAGTGATTGCATGATAACCCCACCAAGCATTCTTTCCTTTCATTTTCCACAATATCTCAAAGTATGATCATTATTCTTTACTTTCTTCTATATGCTATTCTTTCTATGGTTTTGTTATCTCAAAAATATATAAAAAATATTGCAAATGTGCATATAAAAGTAAAATATTGTCCTTCAATTGTTCCACATTGAAGCATTTCCTCTTTGGAGTATTTTTTTCATTTGTACAATATCTATCAAAAATGGTTCCCATATTTCTTCAAGATCTATTTTAATCTTTATATTGCAATTTTGATTAGATTTGACCTATAGTTGATTTCATTAGTATTTTATAACATATATTCCTAATGTGAAATGTGGAGAGAAAGAAAGAGACACGCTAGGTATGAATTACATGATATACCCATCATCACTTAGCACTTAAATAATAAATTATGGATAGGGAACAAACCCCTAACCTCTGGATGTTTGTTTCATGTTGGCCTCTTATTATATGCAAAGGTAGGCCTATCTTAATTAGGCTAACAACCACAGTGTAGGGGCCATAAATTATGGAACCCAAAATAGTGCACACTTGTATTAAATTAGGTTTAGTATACTACAAGGGAATGGAAACCATGCAATAGTGCCTCATGGGGATGGAAGAAACCCTTCACCAAAAAGATGGTTGTGTCTACAATATTTACTAGAGGAAAAGAAAATAATTTGGTTCTAGCAATTACTCCTAGAAGATAATGGCACCCAAAAAACACTTGGAAAAGATAGCACTCACTATATCTTTTATCACTCTTTTAAAGCTGGGACAATAAATCTCAAAGATTGATCAACGAATTCTTGAACACAAAGAACCATTGATAGATATGATTCATGTGTACAATAGCCAACAACCATTTGTTCCAATCATGGTGTCCAATAATTATGTTAGAAAAAGCATCTACAAATCCCTTACACAACCATAATAGATTCAAAACATGAACTATAAGAACCTAACAATGGGACTAACAAAGATACAGCCTAAACAAATCTTGATCATAGTCCACCCTATTGTAAGGCCCAAGAAGTAACTCTATCTTAAAGCTACACATTCCTCTAGATGAAGCTCAAAGGTAAAGTAGATGAAGCATAGCAATACTTGAATGAATATAGGAATAATTTGATGTACAATCATTTGCTAGCTTGGTTTGTCAGTTTTCACATAATATTTTCCCTTTAACCACATTTATAGTTTGAGAAAATAAAAAAAACTATTTCAGATTTATATTATCCTTTTGAACTAGCACATTGCCATCAAAATGCATAATCATTGGTCATCTCAAGAAAATTCCTATTGATTAGTAGGATATCCTTATAAAAATTTGATGCATGGATTTCTTGTGAATTATCAACTGCTATGTATCCTGTAGCTATGGAAGGAATAGTGTTGGTGTTAGGTTTCATTTATTATTGAATTCAATGGTTTCCAAGATGTGTTGAGGAGTTTGCTCCTCGTTTAATGTTAATTGTTCCTACACAATCCACTCATACAATAGTGAAGTTACAAAACTAAATCGATGGCATGTTTACAACAAAAAAATAGAATCATAATAACATGCTAAAAATTCTATTCTATTTAATACATGCCAAAGGACCACATTGTAAATTTTTGTCACTGAAATGACCGCATTCTACTGGTGGCATGCCCTAGCCCATGCTTTAACTCCATTATTTGATGTTATTGGTGCTTGTGCTCAAGGATATCCATTTTTTCAAATGTTGACTGTGGTTATCAAATGGACATCCTGTGAGCTTCTAGCTAGGCACCATTTGTATTGATAGCTTAGGGCATCAAATGTATTGTATCATTGATAGTTGATACTTTGTTAAAAGGAAATAGGACAAAGAATGATTTTTATTTAGTTTCTCTATTTTGATCCCTAAGTGGCTTACAACCCTAGAGAAGTATATGCAGATTTACGGATGTAATTGCAGGATACATAGCAGCCGATAATTCACAATAAATCCATGCATCCAATTTGAATAGAAATTAATACAAAGAACTAGGGTCCTCCAATGGCCCAATCATCTGAACCTTGACTATCCCCTCAACCAATGACCCTTCAAACCTGGGTTATCATGCAATCAGTGAGTGATCCTTCATTCTCCTGGTGAGCTTCTAGGTAGGTGCCATTGTATATTTGATAGCTTAGGGCATCAAATGTATATTGTATCATTGATAGTTGAGACTTTGTTAAAGGAAATAGGACAAAGAATGATTTTGATTTAGTTTCTCTATTTTGATGTCTAAGTGGCTTACAACTGTAGAGAAGTATATGCAAATTTACGGATGTAGTTGCAGGATACATAGCAGCTGATAGTTCACAAGAAATCCATGCATCTAATTTGAATAGAAATTAATACAAAGAAATAGGTTCCTCCAATGGCCCAATCATTGGGACCTTGACTATCCCCTCAACCAATGACCCTTCAAAATCGGGTTATCATGCAATCGGTGAGTGATCCTTCATTCTTCCGGTCTGCCCTGCAACGAAACATATTGAAAATACACCATACAATGATAAAAAGTCTTTCACAATCCCCCTTCCATCAAGGAACACTATCAACCATCCCTTCCACATAGCATTTCACTATTGTATGAGTGGATTGTGCAGGAACAGTTAACATTAAACAAGGAGCAAACTCCTCAACACATTTTGGAAACCATTGAATTCAATAATAAATGAAACCTAACACCAACACTATTCCTTCCATTCACTTCTACCAAGAATAAAGCATTTAATCCATTCAACATTACATACAATCATTAGACAGTTACATTTCCTGACTGTGTAGAGGATCAGTCATGACCAAAATGATCAAAACTACTTTCACCCTTGCACAAGCTTTTCCAAACTTCAAGTAAAATGAGAAATATGCTATATCAAATCATTCATATTCATAGTAACCATTCGAAGGATCATTTTTTCAATGAACCCTCTGACTGTACCCCTGCGGCAGAGAAAGGAAACCTCAAAATAGAGAAAGGAAACTTAGTAAAACTAGTCTATGCTGATGTTTGTGAGGGTACAGTCATGATAAGTGCCTCTCAAACCTCTCCAAAGATGTAAGATTGTCTTTAAATACTTTATTAATCTCTTCTAAACATTAACCAAATCAAACATACATTTGAATCCACACACAATAACCCCAAAATGAAGGGTTTTGTATCCTTTAATGAATCTTAGTCACTGGTAGCACATGGATAGTCAAACCAGTAGTCTCCAAAGAATTCAATAAGTGACTGGATTGTATTTAATACACACTATTCATTCCATTCCCTTCTACCAAGAATAAAGCATTTAATCCATTCAACATTACATATAATCATTAGACAGTTACATTTCTTGACTATGTACTAGAGGAACAATCAGGAAATGTAACTGTCTAAATGATCCAAACATTTGAAAATAGTGAATCGATATCCTTCAGCACAAGCACCAATAATATTAAATAATGGAGATAAAGCACGGGCTAGGGCATGACACCAATAGAATGCGATCATTTCAGAGAGCATTCGTGATCAAATAAAATGCAATGCATTTGAAATTTGTAGTCGAATATGATGCCAGATGCTCGAAAGATGAAGAAATCACATACCTTCTCTCGCGCTCAGCTTTCACTCCTCTTTCCAATCAAAATAAAAATGATGAGGCCGTTTCACATTTTTTTTTCATAGCCAAATCTTCCTTGTACCACACAAAGAACATGCCATTGGTTCAGTTTTGTAATTTGTGTTTTGTGTAATTAGTAATTGGCAGATTAAATGTAGATAACACCTTTATCAATTTGATTAGCATGTTATTATCATATCAAATAAAGTATGTTTAAGAATTGTTGGGACTAGTCCTTTTGCGTGTATTAAACATAATAGAATTTTCAGCATATTATTATCAATCTATTTCTTTGTTCTAAACATGCTATTGGTTCAGTTTTGTAGATTTTTTTTTTTGTGTTAAATGCATTTTTCGTGAGGAGGGGTCTTGTTTTGAGGAGATTGATGAAGATTGTGCACCTCAAAAACCAATTCATAAGGTACCAATCCATGTTTCCTATTCACTTATATTTTTGGTTTGGTAAATCTCCTTATAAGTTTCATGACCTTTCTTTTGATTACTATGGATGAGATATATATCTTACATTTAACATTCAACTTCTTTACATTTTAGAACATGTAGTGTGTTTTTTGAGGATTTTGCCAAATCAACTTTTAACATAAACCAAAAACACCAAACTGATATCTTGCCCTTGCAATGTGACAAAATATATGCATTTGACCAATAACTACAAGCAATTGAACGATAAATCCACATACCTGTATCTTTGTAAAATTCCTGGAACATCAAAAAGATGGCTAAGTGGCTACTGCCATGATTTTTATCTACTGAATATGGGAAAAAAAAACACCAAAAGGAATCGAATAGAAAACACAATTGGTCATTTCAGAGAGCATTTATGATCAAATAAAATACAATGCCTTATCTCTCTCTCGATCAACTTTCACCCACTCATTTTCTCCCTCTCCTTTTCTCTACAATCGAAATAAAAATGATTTGGCCATTTCAAAACAATGAATCGATATCCTTGAGCACAAGCACCAATAACATCAACTATTTTGATCTTTGGGTACCCTAATGTTGGCAAGAGTTCTTTTATTAATAAGATTACTCTGCAAGCTTGAAGAAGCGATATATTTTGGCAAATGAAGAGTGGAAAGATGATGATGTTCCTAAGATCATGGATGGACACAATGTTGCAAACAGAATGGGAAGACATCTTTCGAGCCTAGCCTTGGATCCTTCGACAATTGGGGTAGGATTGAGACCCAAGCTAAAAAGATGTCTTCCTTTTTGTTGTGGAATATAGGCTCTGCTGTTGCAACAATGACAGACTACGATGTACATATCATAATAGCTAAGAAACATAAATGTAGGCATCATGGTCACAATTTTTTGGAGACACAACATAATTGAGTGCTATTCCCAGATGATGCAAAGAAATCACTACTTTGCATCATCTTAGAAAACCACTCAATTATGCTGTGTCTCCAAAAAATTGTGACCATGATGCCTACATTTATGTTTCTCAGCTATTGTGTCCCAGGACCCCTTATGACCCTTTACGACCATTTACGATCCCTAAGAATACATCTTAGAGGTCTTAAAATGTCGTAAAGGATCATAAGAGGCTCCTAGGAGGGGCTAGGTGAGCTTCCACCTTCACGTGGTTGGCCCTATTAAGTAGAGAAAGTTAAAGTATTCTCAAAACAAAGAGAAGCTCAATAATTTAAGGTCTTAGTCCATGGAGATGCTAAAAAAATGACGAGAATCAATGATGGAGAATTTTTAGATTCTGAGAAGGCGTATATGGAGTGGAGGCCAGATTGAGTACCAGTGCAAAGATGATGGTTCAGTAACCTACATCTATAAAACCTTCACAATTATCCCTTCTTTGGCCTCCACTCATTCCTCTTCTCAAAAATGGTTATCTAGAAACTTTGGATAGTGTTTTCTCATCCATGCATGAAATGTGCTAATGATTGTATAAAATTACTTTAGGCCTCCAATATTGATGAGATGTACAAGTGTAAAATGTTTTTGCGAGATTGTGATCAATTTTTGCAGTGTACATAAATGCAAGGCGATGATTATTCTCGATGATCGACAGGTAGCTAGGACTAAAGATAACACAGCTCAAGAGACCATCATAGGTTGTCTCTTTCTTTGGTCTATATTATTGACAGAATGTTTTACCTTTCATTAGCTCATCAAATCTGGGGATTTGAAAGAATTTAATAGAATATTTTCATGACAACATATATTATTTAAGTTGATGTTGCATGAATTTATCTACTTCGCGCACTTGTATACTATGAAGACGGCGATAAAGAAGCATCTCCTCCCATGACAATACTTCTTTATTGCTGTCCTCATAGTCTACAAGTGCATGAAGTAGATAAATTCATGCAACATCAACTTAAATAATATACATTGTCATGAAAATATTCTATTAAATTCTTTCAAATCCCCGGATTTGATGACCTAATGAAAGGCAAAACATTCTGTCAATAATATAGACCTAAGAAAGGGACAACCTATGATGGTCTCTTGAGCTGTGTTAACTTTAATGTGCCTATCCGTCAGTTTTTTGATAATTCATAATAAATTTTGACAGAAGCGCTATGCATTCGATAGACAAAATGTTGGAAAAAAATAATTTACAACATTTCGTGCGACAGTTTTGCTATACGTTCGACAGGGAGTCCTGTTGGAGAATAAAGTAGAACTGTCGATATTCTGACAGTTTAAGTGTTGTAAAGAGGATATATTCGATAGAACTTTCGACAGTGAGGCCATATCACCGACAGGTAGATCTATCAGAATATGACGCTAACTGTCGATATTCCAACAGTTATACCATCGGAAAGAATATGGTTCGACAATAAGTTTCGACAGAGATTGTATATTTTCGATAGGTCTTGTTATCGGAATTCTGATGGATGAACCGTAAGAAATGCCATTTCGAAGCTGTTGTCATTTGCAACTTTTCGATGTAAGATGGTGTCGGTAAACTGACAGGTAGGTCTTCTGTCGCAATCTTCTACGCAAAAATGGTGATGGACTCGTGTCAAAATTTTGACAATTGAGCATTGCAAATCTGACAAATGGCTGTCAAAATTTGGCCCCAAATGTAGTAGTGATGGTAGCAATGTTTACACAAAGGATGATAGGCGACTCCATCGTAATTGGCCCAATTTGAAATTTTGTAGTGGGAGTCTTAAATATGTTAATGCACTTTCTAATTCTAGGAAATAGGCTAAATGGATGGAACCTGATCAAGGCTGGATTAAAATCAACTTTGATGGGGCCTCAAGGGGAAACCCTGGTCCTTCTGGGGCAGGGGTTATTGTCAAAGACTGTAATGGGGTTGTTCTTGCCTTAGTAGCCCAAAAACTTAAGGGTGGCACCAATAATGTTGTTGAAGCTTATGCAGCTTTGTTGGCTCTTCAAATGGCGAAGTTGATGAAGCTTCAGGGGGTTCATCTTGAAGGGGAATCACAAATAATAATGAATGTTATCAATAATGGTGATGTTAAGGCATGGCACCTTGTTAATATTTTGGAGGAGATCTCTCTTATCCTTCATTCTTTTTTTGATTTCAAAATTAGTCATGTTTGGAGAGAAGGCAATATGGAGGCAGATATTGTTTCAAAATGGGCCACCAATCTTGAGCATATCAATGTGGTCTTCTCAGAGTTTTTCTCTAATGATTTTCTGACCCTCTAAAAATGCCCTTAATGTAGGTCCTTGTCTGTCTATTCTCTTTTTTTGACAATTCATGCTCTAAGCTTGTAATGGCTTTTCTTAAGCATCGGTTTTTGCCTTCTTGGCTTAGTGCTCTTGGATGCTCCTTTGATGCTAATGAAGCACATGTAGTTGGACATGTCATCTTTGGTTTGTGGGCTTGTTGACTGGATATTCTATACCTTCTCACCTCTTTTGATGGTTGATGCTTTTCAAAGATGTGACTCTTGCTTATGGTTTGCGTCAGCATGTGCTTTTTTTATGACCGCTTCTCTGCCCATGATTTGATTTAAAGTGGCTTTTATTAATTCTTTTTGGGATTGCTCAAGTTTGATGATGCCTTTTTTAGGAATGATATCTTGAAGGTAGATGGTGTCAGTTGTATTTCCCATTTACTTTTCCTTCACACCAGCTCTAATGTTGTTTTAAACTCCTCCCAAGAATTTATTTCCACTTTTCATTCTCTTCTCAATGGTTTCTATTTACAATGGTTTTATGATGGAAGCTACCTTCTCTATTAGAACTTTGAAACAACAAAAATTAGTTGAAGGCCCTGGTAGTAAGGAACGCATTATGGGGCTGTTGAACATTAAGGATGAGGCTTTGGCCCTGGCTGTTTTAGATGTTTTGGCAAGCCAATATCAAGAGTGCTTCGCAAAATTTTGGTCATATGTGTATATTATATCCTTGGTGGTTTCTTGGGCTTTGTAGCTGGGCGAAGCCAACCAGGAGGTAAAATGTCTCATTGAGTTCCTCTTTGATAAAGATTTTCCATTGAGTTTGGATTCTATCCTTGAATGGGTTGTTCCAGGTGTTGGGTTTGATTATAGTGAGTGCTTTGAAGAACTCAAGGATGGATTTGAATATGGTCACATCCCCTTCCTTTGGTGGTAGGGAAAAGTTGATAAGGATGCCTACCAATAGGATATTAGTGTGGAATGGTGTCATTTGAAGGCCTTGGTTAACAGTTTAAGCAAGTCTGAGGATGAGCGTAACAAGAATTTTTTTGTTGATGTTCTCTGAATGAAATGTAGCCAGAGACAAGGGAAAAGGTCTGATGCTACTTGAAGCCCTTTCAAGAGCAATTTTTGTCTCCTTTTTTGGTGCTTTTTGCTCAACCCTAGTTTGGTGCTTAGTCCTTCTTTCTGACGGTTTCTCTGATCTTTCTCATTAGCTGGGTTTTCTATTTTTTGTAAGGATCTGCTATCTGAGCAACCTTTAGTTTTTATCTAACTCCCCCATAGGCTGCTAGTTCTCTATGTTGCTCTTCTTTTCTATGGGTTATTGCAGCTAAGTCTGGTTATGGCTCTTGCAAAATTGTAAAGCCTTCAGGCTATATTTCTCTACTTATGTATTCTCTCCTTTATTAATAAAATATATTGTTATAGACCAAAAAAATGATTATTTGATCATTTTGCCTATCTCTCTTGTGTTATCTATTGAGCTTCTAGATCTTGGCGTTTAATTTTTTGCCTTAGGAAAATTCTTACATGGTATCAGAGCGATATCAAAATTCTTATATAGTATCAAATCCATAGAAGATTTCATTGTATAGCCATTAGAGAACTCTTTGCTTCAACTTTTGGAGGGCCACAATTCAGATCCAGAGGTGCATCAGCTTGTGGGAGCATCTAGAGCAAGATCTGACCTCACCATTATGTCTGGGTGGTTGTTTCCATAAATTTTGACTATAAATTTATCTATATTGGGTTATAGTCAAATTTGAGGCAAATTTTTTTTGCAAATCGGACCCATAAGGCTGATCTATAAATTTGGAGCACTTTGGGCCAAATCTGACATTGCCATTGAAATCAGAGTAGCCAAAAACCCTAGGATTGACTGTTCATTTGCCTAGATCAGACATAATTGGTCACGGAAGAAAAATCCCCTCCTTGGCTTGTCGTGCGGATTTGCGCAGTCTGCAGGTATGAATTTATTATTTTAAAAATAATTTTCATTTTTTTATTATGTTTTAAAATCAAAATAGAATAAATTACATAGGGGGTGTTTTTTTTTAAATTGTTTGAAAAAGTGATTTTTAAAAAAAATTAACAAATTTTGTTTGGTACCATACGGTACCCTACGCACTGTGCAGTGGTCCTGCATTGGTACCACTGCACAGTCCGCAGTGGTATTGTGTGGTACTCACTACACAATGTGTAGTGGCACCACTGGTACCCACTGCAGTGGTACCAACGTACCATTTTTTTAAAAAAAGTTTTTAAATTTTTTTTTTAATATATTTTTTCTAAAGTTTTTTTAAAAATAAAAACTTTGTTTTTTAATAAAACATTTTATATGTTTTTCTTTATTAATTTTTTAATAAATTTTTTTAACCTAAAAAAAACTAATTTTTTTTTTTTCTTTATTTAATAAGGTTTTTTTAATCTAAAAATTAAAAAATAATTGTGTTTTTTCTTTATTTTCTAATAAAGTTTTTCTGGGTATTTTTAATAAACATTTTTCTTAAACATTGGGTTTTTTAAAAATAAAAATTTAATAAATAAGCAAAATTGGGAATAATTTTTTTTTTTTGCCATCTATATACCTGTTTTGCTGTGTCATCCAATCGGCAGCCGGGGGGAGGCCAATTTTGTCCCAAAGACTTCATGGCTACAAGCCAACCAGAGGACATTTTTTTTTGTAGATTTTGACATGGTCATTGTTTGGTGGCTTCATCATCTTCATGTTTCCAGCTTTGCATTTGATGTTGTATGTTCTTGCATGAGCCATATTGTACACACACTATCATAAAGTGCCACATTTTTATTTTTATTTTTACTTTGTCATTGATGACA